>JARTUT010001459.1:0-47864 GCA_030674115.1 Micraspis discolor | reverse complement strand
TTATATTTGTAGCAGAAATTTGAAGTTATCACAGATTTTAATGTCAAAACGCATGCAGCATAAATTTTACCTGATAAAATACACTATTATATAATCCAACAATCGAATTTCATCTGATTTTAAATTGTTGATAAATATTACAACTATTCTTCATGCGTTTTCCCTCTCCCTATCGCCAAACATAAGAAATCCGTCGCCAGGAGTGAATCGGTAAATATGATTAAGTTTGGCAACTCCGCTCGAGAATCCCAGCGTACGACGAAAACCGTGGCTAGAAAACCGTGGATAAGTTCACACAAATGAAAGATCTCAGGTCAATTGGCCAATTGCTAGAGGTGTGCAACTTGGATACTTTCGAATATCCGATACTATCCGATATGGACGTAAAATGTATCGGATACATTTATTGGATACTTGGTATCCACATTTATACATACTTACAAAAAGGTATTTCAAGCGACGAACCAAGAGTAACCGGTTATCTTTGGCCTTTTGTGGTACATACCTTTTGCATTCAAGCGGTTTGAGTTTGGGTTATAGATCCGTGACGTCATGAATTAACCTCAATTTGATCGAGAAATGTCAAATCAAACCAAAATCGTAACCCTGCTCTCGAGCAGGGTTACGATTTTGGTTATTAGAGCAAGTAGGGTTAGATGTGTATAAACATGAAAATAGTAAACAATGCAAGGACTTTGAATTATTTGGAAGTTGAGATAATTAACAATCCAAACTACAGCAACACGAATTCTATTTAATGAAATGGAAGTTCAACTCCAGGTAGGAACTAAGGCAATTTAAGATAAAATTAAAAATAATACGCTTTTCCTAAATTCACAGGTTCAAAAGAAAACTTAAAGAACGTGGGTGAAAAGTGGTGTTGTTTGGATTGGAAGAACTCATCAAAAATGGGACCACAATGTAGCAGAATGTAGAATTTCTTTAACATAATAAAAAACAGCAATTATGAAATACAGTTCTTGAAAGAAGGAAATACTCAGGATCTAATATAATCATGTGCTTCTGAATAATGTTGCTGAAAATCATGTGGAAATCGTAAATTACAGATCAGTAATACAAATGGTCTGTCAACTGAAGGTGCGTTGAAATGAAACTTATAAATCCAATGATTTTCTTGAATTTTAACATTGAAGGCTGTAGGTATTTGATCACAACTTAAATTTTAGGAAAACTCAAAAATAAAATTGGAAGCAGAAACTATACATTCAATGGAGAAAAATTTCATTTCTATAAATCACCTAGGTAAAAAAAATGATTTGGAAACCATTAGAAGCATTGTAGAATGTACAGATTAGGTGCAGCTGTAAACATTGAATGCAGAGTGTACCTTAACCAGTCATCAACTGAAAGTACGTTGAAGTAACACAGAAAAACCATCTTTTCTTATTGAATTTGTTATAAAGATAATATTCAATTCTATTTCAAATTTCAGGATAACTCTATAAGAGAAGAAATAAAAGGTTCAAAGAGAAAATGTCATTTGTGTGAAGCAATCTAGATTGATAATGATTTGAAAATTACAAGAAGAACCTGAAAATTATAGCCACAAGAAATCAATAAAAATCCATTGAGAATTCTGTTAATGAAACTATGAAAAGATAAATTTTCAGGTTGCTTCAAATTTATGTTATGTGTGCAATACTGAGAGTATCTGCAAAGCATCGTATCAATAGTTTGGGTGTTCTGAGAATGCACAATATGGTAGCAATTTTAAGGTAGATCATTAAATTGAAAGAAGAACCAGTAGAAGTGACCAAATAACTCTTTTTTTTAAATTGGAATAAACTGAAATATACAAATTCAAAATATTGTTTGTTAAAACCATCATGAGATTTGTCATTGCCGTTCCTAAGGTTAAGAGTATAAGAAGTTCTTTCATTGCCTTTTTGTGTTTGTTTCAAATTTTCATCAAGTATAATCTTGAAATAATGCAAAAATAGATTTAATTTCTAACTCTCGAAAAAATTTGTCATTGACTTCAAAATTAAAACATTCCTCTTTGACTTAATTTTCTTCCTTTTACTAGCTGTTAATATTGATATTTTCATTTTAATCATTTCTTGTCATTTCCTTCATTCCTCTATCACCAAACATAAGAAATCCGTCGCCAGGAGTGAATCGGTAAATATGATTAAGTTTGGCAACTCCGCTCGAGAATCCCAGCGTACGACGAAAACCGTGGCTAGAAAACCGTGGATAAGTTCACACAAATGAAAGATCTCAGGTCAATTGGCCAATTGCTTGCAATAAAAGACAGTTACTACTACTACTTACCTAAACTCTTCATCTGAATACATTTCCATCGGAGATCTACGAATCCTTATCTGTCGAGGTATTGATATATTATTGATGAATTCTAGAATTTCTTCATCTGATGAGGAACTTGAAAATATTTCTTTAGTCAATTCCATGTTTGTTATGAACTTGAATTTTCGAATTTTCGGAGATATAATTTTGAGGTTATCTTGGAACTGTCATGTAAATATTGAATAGGGCTTTCCAACGTTCTAACCTCAAATGTGTCAAAATGGCCGCTGTAGGAAAAACAAACGTTTGTTTGCATTGAACGCTGTGTTGTTTTATCATTTTTGTAATGAAAGATTTAAGATAAAACGATCGCATATTCCTTTCGAAGTTTGTTCTTTCGGTGAAATGATTGTTAAAGAATAGTGGACGATTGTTGAATAGATAATTTATAAAGCGAATTATTTGAAATAAGAGTGCTTAATACTCTAATTTCTAACGTATATAATTTCTGTTGTTATACGTAAAATGAGTGAATATTTCCATAAACTTCAGCAAGAGTATCCTGATGTTGCAGCACATTATTTAGAGAATACAACCCCAGATCATTTATCGTTATAATTTCTTCAATAATGCTGTTATAAAAATTCTAATTATATTTATCTTGGAATGAGTGCAAAATAAATAATTTTTTTATAGTAAGTAGTAATTCTTTATCATTGTTCTTTAATATAAGACCTGAATGCTAATTAATTGTGACTATTTTGATGAAGATATATCTAGTAAAGAAACTACATAATTTATTGAAATGTTTTTATTTATAAAGGAACAACTGATGGGCATAAATTATTCAAAGCACATGAAACATGAACAATTTCATCCAAAATCGGTTGCTCATCTTGTGTGCTCAAAAGAGACATTGGGACAACAGTCCCGTATAATACTTTGTACGAGTATCATCACTTTTAAAACTTTTCATCGTGAAGGATGTTTTAATGAACCTCGTTTCCACATAATGCTGCCGACTTCTCAAGAGTTGCAATCCTATCATCTCTTCACTATCAATATCTGTCTGAACAGTTCTCAAATTCAAATCTTCATCAGGCAATGCTTTCAAAGTATCTTCTTCACAAGATGTTGAAGGTTGGTTATTGCTAGCACAATGTACCTATTCATTTAAAAACTATCAATACAAATTGATTAATACATAAACACTGCCCAATTACCTCTGAAAATTTGATTACGGACAGAAGACAAGAGATTAAATGATTAGAATTATTATAGTAATATACTGTAATATACAATGGTAACACTTTTATTTCAACCATATTATCTTACCTTAGCACTACTCGATTCATGCAATGATTCAATGCCTTACCTCATCTTTTAACATATCTCTGGTCTTTCTTCGTTTAAAACGATTAAGCTTTCTTCAGCATCTTCTGAACATGTACTACCATGTTTTTCATATTCTAAATTCAGTGAGGGAACCCAGTCTGGGTTTAACATGTACATTAGATCTGCTGGAGCTCCTTAAATAAATTAAGCTTTCAGTGTATATAAAACAGTCAAACAATCAAGTTTTTACCTGAAATAAAATGCTTTGAGCATACTAATGAGTATTTGAGCTTTGTGAGTGTCAGATCACTTCGATGTATAGCATTTATCCAACGATCTCGTCTTAAAACCGACAGTTTGTTCATTTCAATCTTATACTTAAAGTACAAAATAGCAGGAATTCGGAAAAATCTAACACTGTCACGGGTCCCTACACTTCCACAGCAAACAATACAACAAAAATTAGGCATTTTGTATAAAAAACAATAAAGTATTTCACTAATTTTTACAAATAACACAACTATTTACTTGTAAACAAAGGCTTTGTTTTTCCTACAGCGGCCATTAAACAGCTGATCGTGACAGCAGGTTGGAAAGCCCTATAGTTAACGTCGAGATAACAGATAACCCGTCATCGGGACGAGTTAAGATAAATGGAGTTTATGTGTAGTTTATCTGTCGGCGCGGTAGTCAGAAACCCAATTCGACAGTTATCTCTCGTTTAACTTTCTCGAATAGATAAACTGAGTTTATTTTGACTTCAGAAACCGGCCACTATGCCACTATTCATCCTCTTTAAGGTTATGTAGAGTTTTCAGAAAGTTCTATTCCGAAATATCATCGCTTTTGTGAAATTTGGACTTGAATACTGTAGGTATTTCAAAGTACATGAGCTTTCTAGAATACACCTACTTTATGTAGTTGATGACGAGATATTGTTGATGATGGAGCTCGTGTTAAATGATTGTTTGGGCTATTACCATCATCTATTGTGGATGTAATGATTTCCGACGTTTCGATAGACATCTGCTATCTTTATCAAGGAGAAAAGTAAGAAGAAACCTTATATTGACTTTTTGAAAATTGATAATTTTCAAAAGGTTTCTTACTTTTCTCCTTGATAAAGATAGAAGATGTCTATCGAAACGTCGGAAATCATTACATCCACAATAGATGATGGTAATAGCCCAAACAATCATTCAATACTTTATGTAGGTTTTTAGGAGAAGAGAGTTTGAGCTTCGAATAAAACTGAAGGAAACTGTGAGTGGTTTGTTAATTCATGGTGGTAGTTGTATCAGTATGACAGTATTCTGGGATATGGAAAAAGACTTTAGAAAAGCACGCAAAAGTTCCTCACTGCTTTTTTACATGTTTAATAAAACTAAGAATTTCGTTGCATGGAAACTCCAAGTTATTCATGTTGCGCAATCACAAATTCCTCCTGTTTATATCGATGTTTTTTTCTGTCTCATTTTCATTTATAACTTTTCTATCTTCAGGACCCTAAATTTACAAACGAAGACAAGTCAGAGGAGACTCTGTCCCTTTCCTCACCTCCTTGGCGACGGCCCTGACCTTATAGCTGCTATCTGAAATTTTCAGACACAGAACACTATGTCAGATGTCGATGTTCTCATTGCAGCATAGACAATTTGTCTATGGTTTTCAGTAATTTGGTATATATTTCTGCTTAGGGGTTATAAAAGCAGAAAACAATTTTTGAAGAGAAAATAAAAGTAATTGGAATTTCGAGTAGTTGATTTTCCGATATGTACTCAGTTAATATTGCAAACCTCTACCGACCACTCAGGTGGTTAACTAAATCGAATGTTTTATTCTGTAATGTAAACAAGATATCAACAACAAGGATAACATTCTTGAAGCAGAGTAAAACAATTGTACTAATTACAATGTGTGAATACTAATCAATGATTATTGTTTTAGTAATCACGGAACAAAACGGAAATCATATAGTTATAAGTGGAAGAATCAGCGATTCTGAACGAAAGCCATACCTTCTAAAATGTGAAAGTAACTGTTGTCCACTTTGTGCTACAGGGTTAGATGTTAAACACACAGATGTTTTGATTCTAAGTCAATTTGTAAGGTCTGATGGCTGTATGCTACCAAAAAGAATCACAGGTTTATGTTCCAAACAACAAAGAAAAATTTCAACATTAGTTTCGATGGCCCATAAAGCAGGTATGGTTGTCATCAAATCATGGTAAATGTACTACATAAGTTTTAATTTTTCGTTAGGTTTAATGCCGAATCTGAACCCTGCTAACAGCAAGAAGGAACCTGAGCAACGCTTTTGCATGGAAGAAATTTAACAAATATTATGATGAGACCACAATAAAAGCTTGATTATGTAAAGGTGTTTATTGAATTATTAAAATATCAACAATCATATTCATCTTCTTCTTCGAAATATTCTGTCCAGTCTTGTTCTTCTTCATCCAAGAAAGAATCTTCTGGTTTTGAATTAAAATCAGTGTCTTGTGAATGGATCTGTAAAAGCTTTAAAAATGCACTATCTTCATACTTTGGGTGGTGGTACACTTCTCTGAAAAAAGTTGAATAATTCATCAATTGAACAACATTTTTGGGAAAAACTTGAGCAACATATTTCAATCACTTCAAGTTGAAAAAATTAAAAAAAGGTCAGGAGCTTTAGCATGCTTGATGTAGTCTTTTCCTATATGCCAAATTAAAGATAAGTACTCATAGTTTTCCTCAAGTTTTGTTTGAAACTCAAATTTCCTTCTGAATTAATGCATTTCTTAATTTTGACAACACCAATATTTCCCATAATGAACCATTTCAATTCATTTTTCCCCAAACTGAAACTGAATTAATAAGTCAGACAATTGTCAATTGAATACTTATCTGTGATAGCATAGAGCATTGAAATTTCTGACGACATTCTCCTAAGTAAATGAAAAAATAGTATCTTCTTATGGTAGAAAACTACGACAATGAAATTTGAGAATATGTAAGATATTAGTAACGTCCATACATTTAAAAATGTTTTTTCAAATAATCCGATATCTTATTAGGTATAGAGTATTGCAAAAAAATATTTCTAGCGTGTGATTTCAGCGAAACTTTGGAAGCCTATTTGTTTCAACCTAATACAAATATCTTTCAAGTTACACCTTGATGCGATGGATATTCTGAAAGCTACAGAGGAAACCAAATTTCAGATGCTTATATCTCCTGAACCATTGGACGGATTTGACCCAATAACGAACTTAACTGAGATATTTGAACAGTTAATCTATTCTGGAAATATGAAAATTCTAGCTCATCTGTTTACAAAGATAGAGAGTATACGGCCGGACGAAATTCTCAAGTTTTACCCTGTATTCTTCATCCAATCGATTGAAACCATTTTCAGCACAATATTCTAACATTTGGACAAATGATAGCAAACTGTTTTAGTCGAACAAGCGCGCAAAAATATATCTATACAGGGTGTTCAGCACATGGACCGTCAAATTTTTTTGGGGCGTTGGTAGGGTCATTTGCTACCTTTTCAGTCTTGGAACCTAGGTCCTTAGTATTACGGTTACGGAGGTATGATTTCTTTATTAGGTTTTTCTAAATTACCCAAAATGTACCCTTCGAAGCCCCATAACTTTTTGTGCGTGTGCTTTTACATGCATTTTTTTTATTGTATTAAGTCTACATGAGTGTGTGTTTGAAAAAAAACGTATTTATTGTTACAGATAACACCACAAAATTAACACGAGGCCTTTTATTAAAAAAAAAATATGAAAGTATGAAAACATCTCCACTCCTATTGAAATTTAAAAAAAAGTTAAAGCTATTACAAACTTAGTTTTATTTTAAAATGTTCTTTGGTTTATAACGTTGCTAACCATATGCTATTTACGTAAGTCAATAAAAAAAATAATACTGCAAATAAGGTTTTAGTCAGAAGAGTGAAGAAAGTCGCACCTAAATAAAAGTACGGATTTCGACACAACACGGCGAGCAAGGAAATTTTACCTGCCCGTTTTAGACGCGTGTGAATTATTATTACTATTTCTGTCCTTAGGTTGGATTGGGTTAGTCGCCGCTGACTTGACCCTACCGTCATTCGAGATTTAACTGTCTCTGCTGTTGGAAGTGTCTGTGCCGCGTTGTTCAGTTTTTAAATTTGTATTTTTTGTTTTTGTTACTTTTATCGACTTTTTGCTACTGTTGTTTTAATTTTGGTTGTTGATATGCCTAATTTCACCAGTATGAGTATGCTGGTATGGTGATGGCATATGGCAAGGCCGATAGTTTTGCTCGTGCAGCTCAAAGGATTTATCAAGCCAAATTTCCTGATCGAAGATTATCCCACCACGAAACATTCTCGACGACTAAGAGAGACTGGAAACTTAAATTTTCAAGAGCCTCCGGTCAATGTGAGGCAACACCATGTAGCAGTTGACGATCAAATACTTCAAGCCTTTGAAGAAGATCCAACTACAAGCATTCGTGTCGTTGCTCAAAGACTCAACTTAACGATTTGGAAAGTTTGGTCAGTACTTCGGGATAAAAATCAACACGCTTTTCGTTACACCCCGGTACAAGGTAAATGAACTTTTTTATTGATAAATTTGTCCTTTTGACTGCGAAAAAATTGTCAGACTAATGAATTTTATTAATTGTTACAGGTCTTCATGAAGGCGATCTGCCAGACTGTTGGAATTCTGTAGATTTTTGCTGCACACAGATGTCGATGACAACTTGTTTCTAAAACGAATTTTGTGGACAGACGAATCCTGTTTTAACCGAGAAGGAATAACAAATCTGCACAATTTACTTCACTGGGCACCTAAAGATGAGAATCCCCACGTACAAAGGCAAATGAGTTTTCAACAAAAATTTAGTGTTAACGTTTGGGCTGGTGTGATAGGAAGACATCTCATCGGGCCACACTATTTACCGGCTCGACTAAGTGGGCCTACTTATTTACATTTTTTGCAGAATGCTCTGCCGGAGCTACTAACCGATGTTCCGGCCTTCGATGAAGACGTGTCGATCGTGTTCCAGCATGACGGTTGCCCGGCACATTTCCTGAGAGAAGTTCGAGATCACCTCGACAACTCTTTTCCAAATTCATGGATAGGCAGAGCCGGCCCCATCCCTTGGCCCGCAAAATCTCCAGACCCAACACCTTTAGATTGCCATGTCTGGGGTAGAGCCAAAGAATTGGTTTATTTCACAGAGGTACCTACAAGAGAGGTATTGATTGAACGTATAAACGCGGCATACATTGTGGTAATGAAAGAAGAAATATTGCTAGCCACTACAACGGTCGAAATCAGAAAAAGGTGTCGGGCGTACATTCGGAGTAGAGGAGAACAATTCCAACAGAATTTAAGTTAAAGAATTGTGTTATTTTACTTCGTAAATAAACAATCATACAAAACTGTATTTTACTAAAATCTGTCCTTACTTTGCTATTTTATCTAAAACACTATTTGTAGTATTTTTTTTATTTATTGACTAACATAAATAGCATACTTTTAGAACCACGATAAACCAAAGAACGTTTTAAAATAAAATTAAGTTCGCAATAACTGCAATTTTTTCAAAATTTCTTTTAGAAATAGAGATGTTTTCATACTTTCAAATTTTTTTTTTTAAAAGGCCCCGTGTTAATTTTGTGGTGTTATCTGTAACAATAAATACGTTTTTAAACACACACTCATGTAGACTTAATACAATAAAAAAAAACCTAAAGTGCATGTAAAAGCCCACGCAAAAACAGTTATGGGGCTTGAAGGGTACATTTTGGGTAATTTAGAAAAACCTAATAAAAAATCATACCTCCGTAACCGTAATACTAAGGACCCAGGTTCCAAGACTGAAAAGGTAGCAAATGACCCTACCAACGGCCCAAAAACAACAACCTTTAATTGCGATTGCCTTTGAATTTGACGGTCCACAATATCTTCCTTAGAAGAAAATACCTCTTTTTATTATACAATTCTTCAACCACCCAAACCGTTGTTCCAAGACTGAAAAACGTGTTCAAATTGAAGGTATCCATAATTAACAAAATATGCTCAAATTTTTTGTTGAATAAAAGGCAAATGAACAATAGTTTTCTTTAATAAGGTGTACCACACACTCACCAACGGGGGCCCATCAAAATTTGACGGTCCATGTACCGAACACCCTGTATATTGAAGAGATCAATAAATACTTGTAGAAAAGCATTGACATGATACATTGCACACGTTTTATCAAAATTTTACCTAAATACTCCTAAAACCTGGGTTGGAGTTAGATCCTTAAATTCAGTGAATATATTGAGATTTTCAAAGTAATCATCGTGCTGTAGTTGAGGAATTAAAACATGACCTCCACTATCTTCTACCAACTCCTAGAAATATATATTATTCAATTAAAATAAAAAAAAAGACCATAAGGTATCACAACAAATAAACCTACTAGGTTTGGAGCATAAATTATTATTATTCTTGTTTCATTAAAAATTAGTCATATAACAGTATGTGAATTATAATTCCTTTCTGTTTTTTTGTAAATTTTTAATCCTTTTGTGACAGAAATAATTACAGTAGAACCCCTCTAATCCGCCCTCGGCTGGTCCGTCACTCCGGTTAGTCCGACCAGGCGCCGTCCTAACATGTACCAACTTGTCTACCGACCTTACCTAGTCGTTGTTTCCTGTTTAGTTGCGTTCCAGAGAGCGCGCGGTTATTATATTTTTATTGTTTTTCTTCCGTATTGTTCAACATGTCGGGAGTAAAACGTAAACATGTCACTCTTTCATTAAATGAAAAATTTGCGGTGTTACAAAGACTGGACAAAGGAAAGTCGCTACAAAAAATTGCAAAGGAACTGAATGTAGGCGTTACGACAATTAAGGATTGGAGAAGAAATCGCAAAGACATTGAATCATATACACTGATCAACAATTGCCAGGGATCACTTATGAACTTCTCTTCATTTGTGTTTTTTTTCATGTTATCTCGTGAATATCTGTATATTATGTTCTCTAAGGAAAAATTAAGATGTTTTGAGTTGATTATATCAAATTTTTCCTCCCTTCAGCAGCTCTTGTTCACAAAATCGATTATTATCTGTAGGCTGTTACAGGTGGAGTGAAAAGTAATGTGGTATTTGTTATTAAATCTGTTTTTTTCTCTCGTTCAAACACATAAGGTGACAATAATTGAAGAAATGAGAACAATATCAGCTTATCAGTCATGCCGAGAAGTCGTTTGGCTCCTGTGCAACTGGACCAAATCGTACGGTGGATACAGGAAGGTTTGTCCCAGCGAGAAGTGTCCCGGCGGTTGAATGTTTCGCATAGTGTCGTGAGTCGGGCATGGAATTATCTAAAACGACTCAGTAGCCTATGTTCATGCGGGAGGTCGGCACCGCAGTACAACAGCTGCCCAGCCCAAGATCGTCTTTTGATCCTCAATGCTAGGAGAAACCCACTTACCCGGCGTCGCGGCTCAATAGATCACTGAGAGTTGCAACAGGAGTTCTAATTTCGAACCAGACTGTAAGACGACGACTAGATGTTCGTGGTTTGAGAGCACGTTGGAGGGTACAACATCCCTGTTTGAATAGGGAACACCGGGTTCATCGACGGCAATGGGCTGAGGAGCACCGCAATTGGACAGTTGAAGATTGGAGCCGATGTTTATTTACGGATGTGTGTAGATTTCATTTGGTCAACTCCGATGGACGTATTCTTGCTTGGAGGGAAAGAGGTCGAAGGTATGCAGAACAGTTTATGGTACCCACAAAAGCTTTGGCGGATGTTCTATATGTGTATGGGGAGGCATTTGTTTGAACCAACGCACATAGTTGGTTGTTCTGCAGAACACCACAATGACCAGCCAGAGATATCACGATATGATTATTGAACCCATAATTGTTCCGTTTGCGGCTCCTTTGGGCGAGAATTTCATTTTATTTGACGATAATGCCCGTCCACACCGTAGTCGTCTGGTTAATGAAGCGCTAGAAACTCATGCTATTGATAGGATGGACTGGCCAGCTCGCTCTCCAGACATGATTTGCATCGAATATGTCTGGTCTGAGATATCTAGACAATTGTCTGTTGAAAACTGTAGGGAAGGATTCATAGAGGTCTGCAATGAAATTGTTGTCAACTTGTTAATTGAATAAAGTGCCAAGATATGGCAATAGGTGTAGAGGTACGTTATATTAAGTTACTGTTTAGAGAAATGTTTTAGTTCATAATATGTAGTCGATGACGCTGTGTCTGTGTGTGATTCTTATTAAATTATATGTTATTAAAAATATTGTGGATTTATTAAAAATATCTTTATTGTCAACCTTAGAACAACCGATCAATAATCTGGAGGACCTTTCTAACGCTTTACGGGATATTTGGACGAATTTGCCCTAAAATTTTATAAATCGTTTGATTGAAAGTATGCACGTAGGGTAGAATACTTGAGACGAGCTCGTGGGGACCAACTAGGTACTAGCTTAACTGAAACTTCAGCCTTCTTGTGGTTTCATTATAAAATTTTTATGTTATTCAAACACAGAATTTTGAGTGTTCCTGATAAAGTCTTTTTTCTCTCCAACTTTCCATTTTTTCATTCTTTTCTCAAGTGAACCATATTATCAACTGAAAATACTCTGATATCTGACTAAATTTATAATCTTGGATCGAATATTTCAGAAATAAATTTAGAAAAAGTAAGTGATCCCTATCAATTGTTGAGCAGTGTACAATTACGATTGATCGTGAAAACGCCCTGTAGCAGTATTTCTCCCCAGATTTGAGAATATAAACAAGGCGACAGTGGCAACAGGGTAAGTTCGGCAGGTACTAAAAAGCCGAACCGCCCGAACACAGGCAGTCCCCGAGAAAGCTCAAGCGGCACGTCAGGTCGTCCTTTCTAAATTTGTACGAATCTTTTCGATGTCAATAAACAATTAAATCAGAAAAGTGTTTCAGTGTAAAAGTCCAGTCCCTAACAGCCCTTAAGAATCGCAAAACACTAAAAATCCTAAATTGGAACTGCTTGATAATGCATTGTGGATGTGGGTTTGTCAAGAAAGAAGGAAAGAAACCCTGATATCTTATAACATTGACGAGACTGGGCTAAACTTTAAAATGTTGCCAACCAAAACGCTCGCAGCTTCAAATGAATCTGTGGCAGGAACGAAGCTTATGAAAGATAGGACAACAGTCACTCCTAGTAGCAACGCAGATGGCACACACAAGCTTCCCCTGTTTGTTATCGGCAAATCCAAGAAGCCTAGAGTTCTTAAAAACTTAAACACATCATCCTTGCCGGTTTATTACCGCAATCAAAAATCTGCTTGGATGGACTGAAACCTTTTTGAATCCTGGTTTTTTTGAAGAGTTCGTTCCGTCAGTCAAAAAAATCTGAAAGAAAAAAGCTGCCAGCTCGTGCTCTACTGCTGTTGGATAATGCACCGTCACATCCACCTGAGCAAGAATTAGTGAAAGGGGACATTAAAGCTCTCTTTCTACCTAAGAATGTGACCTCGCTCATCCAACCAATGGATCAAGGAGTTATAGAATGGTTAAAGAGGCGATATCGCAGAAAGTACATCAGCTCAATCTTAGAAAAGTCCGAACAAGGTTGTAACATATTTCAAGCTGAGAGTTGATCTCTGACCATCAAAGATGGTGTCTACACAATCGCTGCGTCATGGGATGAACTGAAACCTGACACGGCAATCATGGCGTAAGCTTTGGCCAGAAGTAATGATTGAAAATGATCAGACTGAGGACGAGCAAAACAAAGACTCACAGGAAATCGTTAAAGATCTACAATAGTTATAGATCCGTGAAGTCATGAGTTAACCTCAATTTGATCGAGAAATGTCAAGAATAACCAAAATCGTAACCCTGCTCTCGAGCAGGGTTGCGATTCTGGTTATTATTATATTATTATTATTAGATGTGTATAAACATGAAAATAGTAAACAATAGCAAGAAAAGTTGGGTCGTTTAGATTGAAAGAACTCATCAAAAATGGGACCACAATACCCCTGATATCAAATAAGAAGAATGTAGAGTTTTTCAACATAATAAAAACCAGAGCAATTATGAAATACAGTTCTTGAAAGAAGGAAATACTTAGGATCTAATATAATCATGTGCTTCTGAATAATGTTGCTGAAAATCCTGTGGAAATTGTAAATTACAGATCAGTAATACAACTGGTCTGTCAACTGAAGGTGCGTTGAGATGAAACTTATAAATCCAATGATTTTCTTGAATTTTAACTTTGAGGGCTGTAGGTATTTGATCAAAATTTAAATTTTAGGAAAACTCAAAAATAAAATTGAAGCAGAAACTGTACATTCAATGGAGAAAAATTTCATTTCTATAAATCACCTAGGTAAAATAAATTATTTGGAAACCATTAGAAGCATTGTAGAATGTACAGATTAGGTTTGCTTTTCATTAGAGAAAAACAGAATTCCCTGTGTATTTTGTTAGCTGCAGTAATAAAAAATTTTATCAGCAGCTGCAAACATTGAATGCAGTGAGATACTTAACCAGTCATCAACTGAAAGTACGTTGAAGTAACACAGAAAAACCATCTATTCTTATTGAATTTGTTATAAAGATAATATTGAATTTTATTTCAAATTTCAGGATAACTCTATAAGAGAAAGAAATAAAAGGTTCAAAGAGCAAATGTCATCTGTGTGAAGCAATCTAGATTGATAATGATTTGAAAATTACAAGAAGAATCTGAAAATTATAGCCACAAGAAATCAATAAAAATCCATTGAGAATTCTGTTAATGAAACTATGAAGAGATAAATATTCAGGTTGCTTCAAATTTATGTTATGTGTGCAATACTGCAAAGCATCGTATCTATAGTTTGGGTGTTCTGATGTTCTGAGAATGCACAATATGGTAGCAATAAGGAGAAATTTTAAGGTAGATCATTAAATTGAAAGAAGAACCTGTAGAAGTGACCAAATAACTCCTTTTTTCAAAATATACAAATTCAAAATATTGTTTGTTAAAACCATCATGAGATTTGTCATTGTCGTTCCTAAAGTTAAGAGATTAAGAAGTTCTTTCATTGCTTTTTTGTGTTTGTTTTAAATTTTCATCAAGTATAATCTTGAAATAATGGAAAAATAGATTTAACTCTGGAAAAAAATTCGTCATTGACTTTAAAATTAAAACAATCCCATTCTGTCTCTGACTTAATTTTCTTCCTTTTACTAGCTGTTAATATTGATATTTTTCATTTTAATCATTTCTTCATTCCTAGTTACTCACAAAATAATTTTTTTTATTATCATTTTTTACATGTATAGATATTAGTCTAATTTGGTATTTTTTCCTTGTTAAATTTATTGTAGTTTCAGTAATTCCATTATAAGGATATATTGGCTAATAAAAAATTGCTTATAAAAATGTCTCTTTGTTTATATAAGCTTTTTATCTGAAACAGATAAATGCTCAGATAACCTATGAGCATAAATAAACGCGAATCAAAAGAATGACATCACGGATAACCAAACCCGAGCATTCAAGCGATAATTATTCTTTCTGGATTTCGAAGGAATAACCAAGAAGAACCAGCAATAACCGCTAGATGGACCAAAATAATAACCTGGTTACTCTGGGTTATTCGCTTGAAATACCCTTAAGTATCTACTTCTTGATTTGTACAGTTAAAACAATGTTTACAAACATTTTCTAAGATCAAAGATCACTTATTTCACTGTAAAACATGTCTGTATATGTTTAATGTAATAAATATTGGATTTTTGGATAATCTCACCTTTTTTGCTTTCCGACCATACCCCCAGTCCCGTAGGTGACGGATTAGAGGGGTTCTACTGTATTGCACAAAAATACCAAAGATGAAAATGGATGAAAACTTACTCAATTTTAGGTATAATTTTAGTCTTTCTGAGAAATTGTCCAACAAAAAAATTAAAAGGTATCAATTGTTCTAAGGGAAGAGGAAGATCCTTTTTGACCACAATATGGACTAGATACAATTTATCTCTATCAATCGAATGCAACTGAAAACAACATTAACATCACTACACTTTTTTTTTAGCAAAATCCATGTTAAAGAATTTGAAAATAGGCTGTGGAGCAAATCTGGAATACCTTAGTTATTATATTAAAGTCTAGAAATTAGTTTCCCATTTTTCCAATAAGAATAGAACTTGTAACCTCTAGTTTTCTGTTGCCATAATGATTGGGCGTCCAATCAAGATGTGTTCGTTGTTGAGGAATTAAATGAACCTTATGATATGCACTAAAAAGTAAATAATTTCGAATTCTTCTTCAGCAAAATAATGGACTCACTTTCTTCAAACATTTCTGTTATTTTTGAAATGGGTTTCAGCTCTCACCATGTTTCTTGATAAAAAAAATGTTTTAGTGATACCGACTTCAAATATAAAAATAATAATTGTTGATCACCTGATTTATAAAAGGTGAGACAATTTATTGCAGAAACCTGTACATGAGTTAAGGAACCTTTGTAACTTCCACGGCCTCATTCAAGAACTTTTTTTTCATGGCCAATGCATACCTCTGTCTTCTTTTTTTTGCTTTTTCTTTCCCAAGGTATATAAGCTTTCCTAGGTAATTCATATAGTATTTTGTGATCAAAATACAAATTGAAAAGAACTGATTTATTATAATTACTAGATATGAACAAATCACTTTTTGTGGTCAATCCCTAAAAAAATGGTTTGATTCTCAAAATGTTTAACTGGATTCAAAATCTTACCAGATAATGACTTGGCTTCATTATTGCGAATATTTCAACTAATCCAAATGAAGAAATCGATGTCTGAGTAGGTATAGTTTCAATTATATGTTCAAAAACTTATTGTTCTGAATTGGTCCTATTAAGGATATAGCGGGATCTAAAAATTGTTACATGGACTAATCCATTAATTTATCTTCAACTTCTTACCATCTGTCCATGCCTTTTTTTGAACTGTTTTGAAAAGTACTTCAACATACTTGCTATAACTAGTTTGACCAAGAAAACGGGTACTAGATGTGTTGAACAAGTTAGTGGAATATAGTTGTAGTGATTTCAAATCTTTTGATAACATATCCTGAAAAAAAATTCGGTTATATACTTACAATTTAATTAAATTATTAGATATCTTTAGTCTTTGTATCAATAAGTAAAGTAGTTATCTTAAATTGGCAGTTGGGTTTAATGCTGAAATCACCTTCAAATGCCTTCTGAAAACTTTGGAGGGTTCAAACAGCTTTATGGGTCCATTTGCAATTTTCAAAAGTTGCTTCGTTAAAAGTCCTAAGCAAGGAGTGCATTCTGATAAAACCTTACTACTATTTTTTGCCAGATATGGCGAAATAGTTTCTGAAATTTTTTTGGCTACAGTAGAATCTATCAAGCACAAAGCACCATTTAAAATTTTTTGGTCAATCAATTCAGACAGTTTCTGTTTATTGACCGAAGTGAGGTTCTTGAGAAAACTAGTTGCCTCATCTCCTTCAGACCAATGCGCCTTATTATCGATCTTATTTGTTCCTGAATTCAAAGTATGTAAAAATTTTTTTGGAGATTTCCCCGGGAATAAGATGAAACATTGGTATATTTTTTTTCCTAGCATATTTGCCCTTGTGCATTTGTTCAACTCATAAAATTCCTCTGGTTTTTTAAATGATATTTTTTCAGAAACTCTACCTATTGCGATCAAAGGCAGGTTCAATACAGTATTGAATGAAAGGTGAAATAATCAAAATAGAATAAAATATTTCGATTGGAGGTTAGGTTATGGTCATAGATAAATAAAAGTTATGGTTAAAATGTCTAAAATACTGGTGTGTGCACTTAACTTGTCAAATTTTGAATGGAAACGCCATTTTACTTTTTGGGACATGGCGACTGTTTAGTTTTATACTCACGTGAGGGAGCCACAAGGCAATTCATTCATAAATTTACATCGCAAGCGCTTGACATTTGTTGAAATTTTAAATCAAATTAACCTCAAAAATGAAAGAAATTTATTTTATTCCCCTGAAAAATTAACTAGACAAATATTTCATGGATTTCACCGATTAACTGGCTTTTAAATAGATATTCTTGTGATGCGAGTTCTGTTCATTTAATGCTTTCAATTAGTATGGTTTATCTATTTTTTTTTCTGATACATTGAAGTATGATTTTTTTCACAAATACATGGTCTCTTGCTCAAACATAAATGTTTTCAGTATTATTCTATAAAGATTTTACAAGCCTGATTTATGGTTAGTTGATGCTCATTTATGTATGTTTTATTAATTTCTGATCTGACCATTTTGGGTAAGCAGAAAAAGGTTTGTAATATCAGGAGGAATGCTTTCTATTGGGCTTGGGAAGGAATGATATGGGAGGTCCGGTTCAAAGTAGTTACTACAGGATGGCATGGGTGATTTGGGAGCTCTCTTTCTGTAATGATGAAAAAATATGTATTATCATTCTCAAAAAGTTTTAATTGAACATATAAAGTAAATAACTTTAATATATATATAATATTCTTTTGGCTCACAATATTTGGTTAGCAAATAATAAAGCATATAGAGCAGGAGTTAGTGACGGGGTGCTATACAATTCGGCGTATGACATAAAAGCCTACGGAAAAAACCTCATTAAAAAAACCTGGCTCCTGCCAAAGAGTGAAAGTACAAAAATAAGCTGAAATATAATTGAGGGACCTCTTTCTTCAAGAGTGGTTTTCTATTGATGGACACACGAGGCTTCTTCAAGTTGTCCTCATCGAATCTGGAAATAAAAAAAAAAGCAGAAAAAAGAACTGATTGGTAGAACTTTACCTTATCCCCAGTGGGAAACGTTTTTCTGTTTGAATTCATGATCTGACATTTCGACAGAAATTGTGAGGTTATATTTATCTCGCAAGAATTTAAATTATACTCGCAAAGTTAAAATTTTGCCGTGATTTATCGTACATCTTCTTTGTGATGACAATCGGAAATGCATTGATGGAAAGATATTCATCATTACTATGTTTCATTTCTTGAATTTATGTGTTTATGTCAACGGAATGAATGGAAATAGATATACAATGGGTTGTTTACTATAACGCAAAATAGTGAATACTTTTTTCAAGGATGAATTGAGAAGGAAAATCGGATTTGCGATGCTATAGTCGCAAAATCGGCTGCGACCTCTAAAGAAATCTTTGGCTGGCCACCAAGTCGCCTCAATCTTTTGTGTGTGTGTACCATCTGCCGCTGAAATTGATGCCTCGTAATACTGACTAAACCAATCATACTTTGAAAAACTACAAATTCGTCTTTTATACTTATTTCATTCATTCGTCCAAACGAAATATAATACAGAGAGACCGAGAATAGAGGCTATTAGGTCAGGGAAGACGATAACCCAACATGTTGATTTCGATTTTTAAAAATAATTAATTTCTCCGGAACGAGACAGTTATTAGAGAAAAAATTGTACTAATCGATTGAATATTGTTGACTGAATCTTTAAAAAAATCCACATAAGTTTTCATCACTGGGGTCATTCTGAAGTTACATCCCATCAAGGAAAAATTCGAATTTTCGAAAATTAATTTCTTCGGGATGGTTATCAGAAAAAAGTTTGCACCAATCGATTCGTTATTAGGGACTGAATTTTTAAAAAATATCCACAAGCGTTTGTACCAATCTATTCATCATTGCCAATTTAATTGAAATAAAATATGATACGTATTTTTCATTATATTGCAAAGGGAAAATGGGAAATATACAATAGACAATATTTATTCTTCATTGATCCTAAATAATTCCATTCTCGATTAATAGAGATGCTCACTATTTGAATAAGCTCTTGCTTAATTATCTTCTATTAAAATATGTTATAATGTTCAATATAATTCTATTCATTCTTCTTTAGTACTCGACACATCTGTTCTTCCTCAACTTTTTAATCTAGGCAACCCAACATACCTTATTTTCGATCTAATATTGCTAAAGATGGAAATTTGAGGATATTACACTACGTTATTCTTTCGAATGTTATTTTTTTTAGCTAATGGTGTTAAATTCAAGTATAAAAACTGAAATCAACAATGTTTCTAATTCATTGAATAAGCGAAAATAAACTCGTTTCTATGACACCTTCCCATTTTTCTGCCGCAATGTCAAAAGTCAACAGAAAATTCTCATCTGTGGGCGCCCACTGGGGATAAGGTAAAGTCCAGCCGCGGAGAGAAAATGAAAGAATCCCCATGTCGCCAAACCTGTAAAACAAAATCGGAGGAGTGCACACACCAGTATTTTAGACATCTTAGTTATGGTTAAAGAATATAGTTAAAGAGTAAAATCTATCACAGAACATCAGTCTCAATTTATTGAACCAGACCGACAAAAATTATTCATGTAATTAACTTTCGAAAGAGAACGAGAATTCTCTACAATGTGAAGAAAAATGACCAAAATTTCACCCAACAATTATAAAAAAACCAATTAAGGTTTTTCTATATGAAAGGTTTTTATTCATTAGTCGATTTCTTGTGCTAATTCGATATTCAAATTCTTCTGGACAATGGGTTTTTAATAAGTACCTATCTTTTGACTAGAGAACAGTGATGGCTCGTCAGGGTAGGCAGGGTCGGCCGGGCCGACCCAAACGCAACCGAAAAAGAGAAGGTGAAAATAAATATTTTTTTAATCGAAACTTATTTGAAAAATTAATAGCAATATTTAAATCTCGAGAAATTCCCTTAGTATCTTTTCCTCTGCCCTTTATATATCTCATATTTCCCCTCAACACATCGAAGTACACATTATTTCGGTCAAACACAAAAAACAAATAAATTTTATTCCAAGTTCCCGCATCTGTCCTTATACGTAATAACGCAGCTCAGCCAGCCGAGCCATAGCTTGCAGTTTATGATTTCATCTAACACATACGTCGCTCGAAGTTCCTATTAATGGAACTCTACAATACCTCGACTGTGACACTTGCGAGGTCGGCCGAGAACCCTTTGGCCGTCGGCCGTCCCTATGTGAAACGGTGAGCGGGTGAAATTGTTTATTATTATCGATGCTTATTGCAAATATCAAATTAAAAATTGAAATTTAATATCCGACATCTTCATATGTTTATCCTAAATTTGAGATAGAAAGAGAAATCATTATGTATTTAAAATTTTGTTACGTATCCTGTTTATAATTGAAGTTTTCACCCTCAAATCTCAAATGACTATTATCATAAGTACTTGAATATTATTTCAATTTCAGAAAAAAGTGTATTCGTGCTGTATGGAATAAATTTTGTGATTTTCTGACCATAAAAATTCATTCTTAGTAACCGTAAATAGCAGAAAAGCAACCCACTACTTGTTCATTTTTCAAAGACTAGGTCGGCCAAGATACCCTTTGTGGAGGGGGTATATGAGAATTGCATTGCGTGTGTTTACACTTTGATTATCAGAGTTCAGTTCACTAGGTCAGTAGTTTAGAGTAAGATGTTAGTGTGTAGGGCTTAGGGTTGCACGAGTTTTCGTTCGTTTTCGGTTACAAGTTGAATGTGAGTGATCCAGATGGCAAGTGTAGGAGAGGTAGTATCAAATTGCGTTGATTTGATTAGTTTTTTAGTAGATAACAGGTTTTCCATTATTAGAATAATTTTAATTGACAGCGTTCACAACATTATGAATATGATTTTAATTTTACTAAGTTTTAAGATGAATTGTTGGACAGTTATACGTTTTAGATATGATTGTCACTGTATTTGTAACATGTAAACTTGATAAAGGCTCAATGTACGCCGAAACATATGTAGTAAAGTATTAATAAAAAAAGATGAAATCCTAATTTCAATCCAGTGCTCTAATCCCAAGAAAATTGCTTCTGAATTATATATATACATACATATATGCTTGGTCTGGCTGACCCACTCCTAGAGGTCACTGCTAGAGAAATATTTTTAGTTTATTTCCATATTAATTCTTCAACATATGTTTGGGTCGAGTATCTCGGATATTTTGTTATTCATTCAAATTGATTCTGGAGAAACAAGAGAAAAAACTTTTTTTCGAATTACCCATTTAAAATTATTCTTCTGACGTGCTTTTTCACTTGAACACGTCTCTATCAAACAAATATTTCAGAGTTGTGGTCATGTTTCCAATTTTGAATAAATACTCATAAAGTATACTTTACCAAGAACCCCAGAGCCATCTCACCTCACGTCAGTGCTTCTAAAATTTGTCTAGACATTAAGTTATGCTAGAAGAATTGTCCCTTGATATTTGTTAGAATTCTCGATTGCATCAATTTATCAGTTATATATAATACATATATAATTATATTTTCAATAAAGTTCGAGAGACTGCATCTTTGGCCAAAACCTTGTTTTGTATGTATGTATGTATATTCTACAACAAGTTGCAGAATGGGCACCTACTCCAACACGAATGCGAAATTCGAAATGCGAAATTTGAACGCATGAGTATTAGACGATATTTTCTCTATTTCAGTCAAGAATTGTGAGAAATTTATTGGAATTCAATGACAGTTTCAGCTTATACCTCCAAGTGCCTTTTCTATTTTATTTTCGCAGTTGGTGTGACTGAAACGAAAATTGACAGGTTAAGAATTTGAATAGTGCGTTCAAATCTCTACTTGGTTTAATATTGACAAATGACATACAATGGACGCGTGTTGACATCGGAGATATAGAGTGGGAGAATACGCTTCGACCACTGTGCATCCAAAATTGGTGGCTAAATTCTTATGTCAAATTTCGACCATTTTTATACTTTCGTAGTCAGCTGTTCTAGGTTGACATATTGTCACATGAGTTAGAAATTGCTCGAATTTTACATTGTGCTGATAGATACTTCGATACTTTGAACATGTCTTGTATTGTTAAAACGTGTAAAAACTATAAAACAAAGAAGGTCGAAGAAATATCATTTTATACGCAAGTTTTTATTGAAATTATCCGACTGATCATACCGCATGGCATTGTTTATTTGCTCAGTGGCGTGTTGTTTACTTTTCAAAGTAATATGATTCTTTTTAGTTTCCCAAAATCAGTTGATATGAGGACAGTTTGGATTGATATTCTGAGTGTAGACTCTGAAACTACAGATTTATCTAAGAAATTGATATGCTCTGTACATTTCATTTTATACAAACTATTCCTCAGATACACTGTTTTCTACGCCAATGAACCGATGTAATGAATACCTCTTTCCAACGTCCTAGTAGAAGAGCTTTCCACTGACGAAGAGGTGTTCAAAAGAAAAATTGAAAATTAAAAAAACTATATTGTTTATTTTGAGTTTCTCCTGACGGGAGAAATCTTCAGGGTTCGGCTCGTCGCTAGAAAGGACGAGTCTTCAGTTCTTGAGATTGGGGAACTCAATAAAATTCCTGAATAACTAAAACTAATATATTCGAAGCACACAAAAAACAAAATGACAATTTTAGCAAGCACAAAAAAATAATTAAAACAATCTCTGACAAAATATTATTGGAGGTTTCGGACTTTGGACTTCTGACTGTTTATAAATTTTATATCTGACCTTTTTCCTTGGACTTCTAACACGAAACTTCACTATCGAAATTTCGAACTCACTCAATTACAACACAATTACTATTTTTCTAAAATTTAAAAAACTGATTTTGTAACATTTGCCACTTTTTTCTTTCGAAAAGAATGACAAATATCATTTTTAAAACTAACTATGGCACTGGAGTCTGAATGACTCCAGATACAAAGACTTGGCCATTTAATGTGATCGTCTAGCAAGGGTAGGACTCTATGTTATGTTTACGTAATAATTCAAGTTCGTGATAATTGAGATTAGTGAAAATAATTGGGAAACAAAGATGGTAAATAAAGCACAACGGTTAGACCCAGACAATCAGCTATTTATTAAGGGTCTAAAAAAATATAGGGGAAAGCCTCAGGCATAAAACCCCTTTAGGTGGTGTTTGGTCACTTGTTTAAAACTAAAAGATGAAATATTAACAGCTAGCAAAGGCGAGTATAGCAATCTAGGAAAAGAAACTATAACAATACAGCACAGACGATAATCAGGATAATCAGAGCAACTTCCATAATAAAAGAGTATAGTAACATGGTAAATATAGAAACTTCAATGGTACAGCAGGAATTAATAATCATAGCAAATGTATACCTCAATAATGCAACAGGATAATAATCATGGCAAATAAGTAAATGACTAATTATGACCATCGTCATGGTCACGGCCCCAGGGTATGTGAGCCATAACTATAATATTGTATGAGCTAAGGAATGGGGAACACGGGAAGGTCATGGAGGTCCAGCGGCGGCTCTGAAAAAATGACAGAAAGTTTCGCGGTTGATATAAAAAGGTATATTCTCTCATGCCTTATAGCACATGTCAGTAACGGTCCCTGCCCTATAGCTTTTGGAACCGCCCCTTCAAGGCCTTCGATCCAGGAACCTAAAAATCTCATACTACAGTATAGGAATGGTCCACAATCTCGAGACCCTAAATGAAATATCATGTAATACGAGCATATAGATAAATAAATAGCAGTACAAGATCATGGCATAAATAAACAACAAATCTTCATAGAATATCAATCACAAGTAAATAATAAGAACCAGAATGCATTATGGACATAAATAGCAGAGACAGGTATAAGTAAACGATCATAAGCAATATAAATAATGAAAGCAGAAAATCTACATAATCAACCGAAGGAAATATACATAACGACAACAAGGTACATCACGACAGTAAGAAGAATAAGTTAACACAGTACGAAATATACACAACAATAACCATGGCTAGTAAGGCAAGTACATTACACAGTAAAATGACCAAGAACAACAGTACAAGACATACATAATGATAACATGACGTAGAGGTAACTTAACAACGTTAACCTTCGATATAACACCAGAGTGCTACGTACACTGGTTACATCCATTATTCCATATCGACCATACTAGTACTACCACTAGTGGAGGTCTCCATACGTTCCTGCTTAATCACAGGCTCAGAACTACAGAGAGATTGGCAATTCCTATGGTACCATAGGGTACAGTAAATAAAGCTGATCTGTTACACTCCAATAACACAATTTAGAAAGCTGTAAAATAAGGCATTCGTTGTTATGGTAGACACCTGAACTGCAAAGGCAATAATATCGAACATGATGGAATCACATGCTATAAGGAGTTACATGAATCAAACAAAGTATCAAGTGTACAAAGGAAATAGAGTTATATGAATCAGACAAAGCATTATGAGGACAAAGGAAATAGAGTTATATGAATCAAACAAAGCATTATGTGAACAAAGGAATTAGTTATATGAAGTTAAACAAAGCATTATGTGAAACAAAGGAAATAGTTATATGATTCAAACAAAGCATTATGTGAACAAAGGAATTAGTTATATGAAGTTAAACAAAGCATTATGTGAAACAAAGGAAATAGTTATATGGAATCAAACAAAGCATGATGTGAACAAAGGAATTACATTCATAAGACAACATTATTAATGACAAATGCCCAAACACAACCTAATAATACATCATTAAATTAAACAATAATTAGGGAAACAATCTATATAATGGTATAGATACGAAAGCACTAAATTTCCTGAAACAATGAGAATTCCCATGTTGTTTACAAAACAAAGAGGTTAGTAAACTGGATGGATCATTCCTAATAATTAAATTAATCTGAATTCTACCTGTAAAATAGATTCGAGCGGCACTCAATGTAGCAATGGCTTCGGTTTTGCACTCACACACTCTCACTAAAACTTTCGAAAAAAAGGACTTTATTCGCTCAGCAGTAAACTGATAATAATAATCAACCATCTTCCATTTCTTCTCTCTGCCGGTTCCCCTGACACGCAGTCGCGTAACGTGCTAACTTCACCTTCTAACCATAGAATGTATTTGGCAATCAACTCTCTTTTCTCTTTCGATGTACGTGAGGCCAGTGGCGTCTCAACATAGGGTGAAATGGAACTACGATTTTTTTGTATGAAGGAAACCCTAGGATGTTACAATTTCTTCTATACTTTTTTTTAAGTGTTTTCATGGTTACGGATCACGTTGAACTGAGTTTCCATTCCCTAATTTTTCCTAATATCCCTTTGTCCGTGGGCGTTATCGAAAATAATCCGGAATTTCCTAATTTCTCCTAATTGGTGCCCTTCTTTTCGATAGTTCGAAATTTACCCCACTAATTCGAAATCTAAGTTTCATTGGCTTTAGTCAACTGAGTCTCTCGATACAAACCTATGATTGGTCTACTTATTTAATTTTAATTTTTCCTAAAGATCCGCCTTTTTCCCATCGTTAATTCGAAACCATAATCCCTAAAGGTCGAAAGGCCACGTAAATATATCATATGTCGAACTCCCCTAATTCTCAAATTTTATTAGATCGTACATCTATCAAGCTTTCCATGTAGCTGATCAATAAATTTTGTTTTAAATCTTAGGTTTTATGATTATTGGTGTGATATTTTTGAGTGGGGAGAATAGGCTTCGACCACTGCGCATCCAAAATTGGTGGCTAAATTCTTATGTCAAATTTCGACCATTTTTATATTTTCTTAGTCAGCTGTTGTAGGTTGACATACTTGTCAGATGAATTAGAAATTGCTCGAATTTTACATTGTGCTGATAGATACTTCGATGCTTTCAACATGTCTTGTATTGTTAAAACGTGTAAAAACTATAAAACAAAGAAGGTCGAGGGAATATCATTTTATACGTTAGTTTTTATTGAAATTATTCGACTGATCACACAGCATGGCATTGCTAATCTGCACAGTGGCGTGTTGTTTACTTTCCACAGTAATATGATTCTTTTTAGTTTCCCAAAATCAGTTGATATGAGGATAGTTTGGATTGATATTCTGAGTGTAGATTCTGAAACTACAGATTTATCTTAGAAATTGATATGCTCTGTACATTTCATTTTCATTTTATACAAACTATTCCTCAGATACACTGCTTTCTACGCCAATGAACCGAAAGTATAAAAATGCATCTCGAAGATCATTCTCCCCACTCTATATCTCTGCTCGAAGTTCATTCTCCCTACTCTATATCTCTGGTTGACATTCGAAAGGATAGGATGCTAAAAACAATATAACAAAAACAAAACAAAATATAATGATTTCATTACAGCACTGTTTTTAGTACTGTAATGAACTCATTATGACACTGAAATGGAGAAAAGTCCTTTCAGTCGCTTCAGCTGCTTGCAAATGAAACAATCAATTTACTACATGATTTCTGCCATTATGTTTTATACCTAGCAACCGTAACTAGGCAAATGTTCCATTATTTTATTGAATTCATACGATTGTAAATGTGGGTGAATTAAAATCAAGCCAGAAGTAGATTAAGATATTTCTCCATTTTAATATTTGAAGTTTAAACTTCTTTTCGTATGTGCCAGCCCTTAGGCTATAAGCACAGTCTCTCTACGTGTTGTTAAATTTTGTGGGAACCTTCAGCACACACACATCAAACATGACTTGGCTGGGATTCGAACCTGCTACCTACGGAACTGATGTTATTTTTCATGTGTAATCATGAGAGTGACTTTTCGTATGAAATTATATAATTTTATACCTTTGTGCATTAAAGCAATGGTTTCAAAATTTATCATTGTGACCCATTTTTTTTTCCAACAGCTTCGAATAAATATTTTTTTTTGAACCACTCTTTTCAAATGAAACCTTTTTCCCGTGAAATTCCTTTACAATGATTAATTTTTATTTGGATAGAAATTAGATACGTTACCAAATATACTATTCTAGTGTGCTTATTCATTTTAAAAGCTAACACGTTTTTTTCTGATAAATTATTTTTGGGTTTTAGCCAGTGAGAAAAATTATTATTTTTATTGATTTGCTACGGAACGATGGAACTTTGAACTATCTTATTTATGTAAATTTTAAAATCATTTTGTCCATGTCAGAAATTTGAATTTACTGTAAATGTACATCCAGGACTGAAGAGGCTGCAGATTAATAACGAAACGTAGCTAATTGATAAAAATAGTCATATTAGAGTTATTCTTCTTCCTGACTAAAATCTAAAAATAATTTATCATGAGGAAATAATATACATTGCCAAAAAAACCAAGTCCTTCGTTAGAGCAATAATCATCATCATCATTGTTTATCTTCCCAACGTTTCAATAGACATCTTCTGTCTTTTCAGCGTAAGCTTGTAACGAAGTAGTTTTATTTAAGTGGCGTAAACCTGTTGACCTCGATCGAATCCAGCGAGATCACGCTGAACGGTGGGGACACCAACCGATCATTCCCACCTCCATCTGCAGTGCGCAACACGTATGTTGGTGGGGAGGTCGAGAATGGTACTTATAGCAAAGAGTAGGAACAAGAGGGTGCACTCTGTCAAATTAGTACTGAAAATTTTGTTCACGTATTTCGAAGTGAAACCACAGAATCGCATAAAACGATTCCTCCCTTGACTCAAAATCCCATAAGAGCAATGTAAATCGAGGCAACACCAATGAAATCACATTTCGTTATCACGTGGAATAAGATAGCCAATCGGTTCCTAGTTCCTGTAGCAAGAATCTAAACAGAAAAGGATTTTAATCGACATGAAGATGAATTTAGAAAATCATTTTTTATTTATTAGGAAATATGAAAGCACTTTTCTTTCATCACAAGTGTTTCTGAACGACTTACTTCAGCAACCAATACGCAATTTCGTGAGTAGCAATATTTCCACTGTTGATTTGTATTTTAATCATTTTATGCAATCTATTTTAATTTATTACTAAAATATCTTATAATTGAAAGCTACAACAATTCAACTGAGAAATTGTAAAAGTTCACACCTTTTAAAATTTTAGGTCATTGCCATACAACTTTGAGGAAGAGTTCAATAACAGAATATTTATTTCCTGTGGAATATGTGTGAAGACCAGAGAGAATTCATAAGAAACAAGAAAATATCATTTGACTCAATGCACGAATTAAATAGTAATGTTACCCACATATAGTTCAACTAATACTGTAGTTTTGTAAACAAACGAATAAGAAATATCCTCTTTCAAAATCGTATGAGAAGAAGAAATTTTCTTTTAATTGATCTTATTATATGTGGATGAAAATTGTTTTATAAGCATTTCTTAAAAATTTTCAAATATTTCCTAATACAAGAATGTAAGAATAATGTAAAATATATTTTCATCAAAATTTTAATGGAACCATTATATTATGTTTGCAAGTTAGAAGTCCTTTGATTATTGATGACAAACTTCTTACAAAGAAGTTAATTCCTGTCTTATGAATTGTTTCACCAATTTCAATTGACGAATAATTGTAATCATAAAAGTTTGTGAATTTTGCTGATCAAATTTTTTACCAATTCCAGACAATAATTTCAATTTCATGTATTGAATGTCTAAATAATTGACTAAACAAGAGTGCAACAAATAGGACAGGATGATGAAAAGGGATAGTTCTCAGCTTTTGGATTAGCAGTTGATGAGGAGATGTAGTGGCAGCGGCTTTCATGTTTTGTGATGTTTGCACATTGCAGTTTACCATTATTGTGGAACATGTTTGAGTTCCCTTATCAATTTCTATTCCTTCGGTTTGTGTACCTATATCAAAGCTTTTCGGTCTCTTAAACAGGTTCAAAGTAGAAACAGCTGTTTTATTTAAGTAGCGGCCAGTCATTAAATAAGGTTCGAAGTGATCACTGCAAATCCTGTTTCCTCAAAATTATCGCATCGCTGCAGGCCAATTTCCATTGCAGGGCTCGTTGAGGGTCATCTGAACTGGGAAAACTAAAGAATCTCACACCCGAAACATTCGAACAGTACTTAACTGAACATCTTCCCTTGGTTTCACTCATTTTATCTACAAACCAGACTTCTCTGCAGAGCTATGAAAATGCTTAATCCAAATATGAAAACCCGTGCGGAATGAAATTCTAAATTTTCTATACAAAATCAGCGATAACTTTTACTCCATATATCACACTATCATTAAAAATTTTCGAATGGAGGGAAAAGAATTCATAGACAAGTTATATAAAATATGCCATTTAATTCAAAGGTTTTGATTAAATTAAGGATCTGCTATGATTTTCAGAAATACCCGGTGAATTGTTTCGCGGTTTAAATTCGAATTTGGAGAAGAGAGAGAGAGATATATCCTTCTCTTATAAGTTCCCCCCTTTTTTCAACGATAGAATTCTCAAGGTCATTGAATCGTTGACGAGAAAAAGGCCAGAGTGCTCCATCTTTGTAAGTTAATCTTTGCTTATAGTTACGTTCAGGGCATCGCGTCCTTTACGAGTCCTTCAGCCGGTATTGCGGAACCGACATCTGGGTGCCGAGATGAGCAAGCTCAATCGTCCCTAGATTGTGGGCCGTTTTACCTCGGCGGACTCCTGCTGTCCATCTCTCGGAGCTGACGTTGATGTACGAGATGAGCAAGCTCAATCGTGCTTAGACCGAAGTTTTCCGTGACGTGGGCTGTTGCGCGGCAGGCACTGGGTTGGCCGGATCTTTGGGGGAGCGGGATTCGTCACGGGTGTCGGCTGGGTCCTGAAGTATTGGTTGGCTGGGTCCTGAAGTATTGCGAACCCGACATCTGGGTGCCGAGATGAGCAAGCTCAATCGTCCCTAGATTGTGGGCCGTTTTACCTCGGCGGACTCCTGCTGTCCATCTCTCGGAGCTGACGTTGAGGTACGAGATGAGCAAGCTCAATCGTGCTTAGACTGAAGTTTTCCGTAGGGTGGACTGCTGTGCGGCAGGCACTTGGTTCGACTTCGGTCCTGTCTAGTGGTGTGCAAAAAGTATCTATCCAAGAAAAAGTATCGGATACTCGATTAGAATTCGAGTATCGGATACTCGATCTTAAAAATTATGGATACTTGGATACCCATTCGGTTATTCGAAATCAGTGTAAGCCATCTAACGGGTATTCATGCAATTTCGAAAAATAGAATAAAGTTCTACTTTCAAAGTGCTATAGAGTTCTATTTTTAGATATTTTGTTTCAAGTTTTTTATTTCTCAATTTGAGACTTGAACATTTGTAAAGCAAAAGCAGCGATTGTTTCGATTTGCGCAGATGCTCCACTACAATTTTTACTATTGGGGAAACAAAGCATACAAGCATTTACCAATTCATCGTCATTTAGTTTTAGTAGTACATTTCAGCATTTCCCATTTAGATGGATTTAGATTTTTGCTGTCATATTTTTTTATTTCAAACCTACCTTTTTGGCGCTCTTGTTCACCCGAACAGAGTGCCTATCTTTTTGCCCGAATGTCTGTAATTTTGGAATATCGAGCCGAAAATGGTCTCAATCGATTGGGTTCGACTCCCTGTTGAAGAATTAGTGGCGAAAGTTGAGTCTGTCCGGCCGGCCGTATCCTCTCTAGCATCCAAAAGGAATCAGCTAGAGTTTTCATATTTTCAGAATAGGTTAATTGTCCAAATATCTCGGTCAAGTTCGTTATTGGGCCAAATCCGTCGGATGGTTCAGTAGTTATGAGCATCTGAAATTTTGTTTCCTCAATAACTACTAGAATATCCATCCGATCAAGTTGATACTTGGAATGTTATTGAGGGACGCTGAAACGAAACGGCTTGCAAAATTTCGCAGAAATCGTCACGCTAGAAAATTTTAAAAAATTCCCCAAAAAACAATGTTCAATACTCAATATCTCCTAAGACTTTATTTAGATTCAAATAAAAATCCGTATATTATTTGAGGTTACCGATGTCTTACTCATCCTCAAATTTCATTGTCGTAGCTTTCCCCCTTCTGAAGATATGATCATTTTTGGCGCTCTTGTTCACCCGAACAGAGTGCCTATCATTTTGCCCGAATGTCTGTAATTTTGGAATATCGAGCCGAAAATGGTCTCAATCGATTGGGTTCGACTCCCTGATGAAGAATTCGTGGCGAATGTTGAGTCTGTCCGGCCGGCCGGCCGGCCGTATCCTCTCTAGCATCCAAAAGGAATCAGCTAGAGTTTTCAAATTTTCAGAATAGGTTAATTGTCCAAATATCTCGGTCAAGTTCGTTATTGGGCCAAATCCGTCGGATGGTTCAGTAGTTATGAGCATCTGAAATTTTGTTTCCTCAATAACTACTAGAATATCCCTCCGATCAAGTTGATACTTGGAATGTTATTGAGGAGGCTGAAACGAAATGGCTTGCAAAATTTCGCAGAAATCGTCACGCTAGAAAATTTTAAAAAAATTCCCAAAAAAAAAATTTTCAATACTTAATATCTCCTAAGACTTCATTTAGATTTAAATAAAAATCCGTATATATATTGAGGTTACCGATATCTTACTCATCCTCAAATTTCATTGTCGTAGCTTTTCCCCTTCTGAAGATATGATCATTTTTTTCATTTACTCAAGAGAAAAATAGAAAAGTCCGAGCTTTGTCATTGAAAGATTTGCCATCACAGATCGATATTCGTTTGACAACTTTCGGACCTAGATATCAGTGTCAGTTGGCGTAATATCAATCAAAATTTTCATAGAATTCATAGAGGTAGAATTCGATGTCGATGACGTTGTCAAAATTTTGAAAAGCACAGACGTAATATTAATCAAAAATTTTTATCATAGAGAAAGAATTTGATGGCGTTGTCAAAACTCAGAAAAGCAATGACGTAAGTTTTAGGAGAAGCATAGAACAAAATTTGGTGAAAATTATGAGTAGTTATTTTTAAATTGAGATAAAGGTTTGTTTATTCATTAGGCTTTCATATTTACATCACATTGTCCCATAGTACGGAAAAAGACTATTGTTCACCCGATCAGAGAGCTTATAGATTTGTTAAGGTTTGAATATTTACTCGCAAGTAGCTCAACAAGAGCGCCAAAGCAATCTGACTTCACGTCAGTGCTTTCTAAATTTATTTTCATTTACTCAAGAGAAAAATAGAAATGTCATGAAGTCCGAGCTTTGTCATTGAAAGATTTGCCATCACAGATCGATATTCGTTTGACAACTTGCGGACCTAGATATCAGTGTCAGTTGGCGTAATATCAATCAAAATTCATAGAGGTAGAATTCGATGTGGATGATGTCAAAATTCAGAAAAGCACAGACGTAATATTAATCAAAAAATTTTTTATCATAGAGAAAGAATTTGATGGCGTTGTCAAAACTCAGAAAAGCACTCGATCAGAGAGCTTATAGATTTGTTAAGGTTTGAATATTTACTCGCAAGTAGGTCAACAAGAGCGCCAAAGCAATCTGACCTCACGTCAGTGCTTTCTAATTTTTAGTTTTTCAGTATAATAGTGCTCTATAAAGGGAGTTTGACAGCGGTTCCAAACCACGAAAATTACAAAAAAGTAGAAACATTCGAATGAAATGAAATCTGTCATCAAATTAATCAAATCTGTAAATTTCGTGCTTAAAGTTGGACCTTTATTGGCCGCGCCAATTCTAAATGGGGGAGTAGAGCCCCTCCATAGCTATAACATATATATATAACATCGAGATTTTGTAAGTATGTATAAATGTGGATACCAAGTATCCAATAAATGTATCCGATACATTTTACGTCCATATCGGATAGTATCGGATATTCGAAAGTATCCAAGTTGCACACCTCTAGTCCTGTCGGCATCGCGGGTGGACGCGCGGTGGTTTGCGCATGCGCACACCATACCGCTGGTCACTCCGATTTGGGCTGGGCCTTGGCAGTTCTCTTCGAGGGGTTCTGTTGCGCGCGGACACTAGTTGCGCCGTGCGGAACCGTGCCCCACGGACCCCCCTCCGCTTGGATGGCCCATGTTGGCCTGAGTGAGGCTTTGGTTTTCGCCCCCTCTCGCTTTAACCCCGAGACATTCTCATTTTTATCACACGGCCTTAACCAATTTTTATGCCAACGTCATTTTGCTTGCCTAATTCTTTCTGATGCCTAATACATCGAGTAGCTCGCCACTGTAATCGCTTCATGTGCACTCTAACCCCTTCACGGAATGTTACTGGACTTTTGGTGATGGACAAGTAGATTTGGGATTTGGGTTTTAGAGGTTAAGGATTACAAGGATTTTGTGATATAGATTAAGGACTGTTGTACCTGATATGAACTGTTGATTTGTTTTAAGGACTGTGAGACGTATTATTTTGGAAAGTTTGTTTATTTGGTATGAATAGAGAGTATGTTTTTAGTTAACCGAGTGTTTTATTGGTGACACCTCCACCTCCAACAGCTACCCACTTCATTCTCCACTGGAGTCTACCTAGGCTCGAGCTTCTGGACATTCCGGAGGAGCTCGATAGGTGATGGTGACACCCTCAGAAGCAAATAGTCTGGCGCCCGAGTTTACTAATAAAGGAACTGCACGTAAGGGCGTTACAAGCTTTTATAGAAGTTGGTGATTTCAGAAACTATTTTGATTTTCATTAAAAAACTAATTTTCACCTTGAAAACGATAGAACATGTCTGTGGAAACGTTGGGAAGAAGAACGATAAGAGATGATGATTATTGGTCAACTAATAATTCTACACAAGTTCCTTCATCAGCATTTTCTCGTCAAAATTCGTTTTTGACAAACAAATATTTCTGAGCTGTAGAGAAATCGCAAAACAAGCGCGCAAAAGTTCCTGACATAACGTCAGTGCTTTCGTACATTTTTTTAATAGCCATTAAGTTCAGATATGCTGGAGACACATTCTTTTGATGAACTGTCAGATAATAGGTATCTGCAGAATAAGGATTATTCTTTACTTAAATTGATATATTTGTCACTAATAATCTAATTTATTCTTTTAATGTATTTTTCATAATTTATTGAGTAATTGTTGCATAATTATTGTTGGTTCGTTTATTCTTTCCCTCGATATTGAAATTTTTGTAAATTGATTATTTAATGCATTATATATATATTTCTGAAGTTTCTTTTTTGTTTATTTTCTTTCATCCTCTAAAGATTAGTATGTTCTTTAAGTTGAAGGGCAGATATATTCGAAATGACCATAATTCTTTTAATCTGCTGCAAATTGTCACAATTTTCTGATCAAATGATATTTTTTATTGAAATTGTGACAATATTCAGCAGATTAAAATAATGGTCATTTCGAATGTATTTGTTTTAAAATCCATTAAAAATATGGGATTGAACCTGCGGTTGCGTGAAATCCTATGATAACTCATATAAAATGCACTAGAGGGCGCCACGAGACGGAACGTTGTGCGAATTGAATCTGTAATCAACTAGGCAATGACTGAAGATGGCGCTGTAAGTTGAGCTCTCGAAATCGGGACCAAAGTTCATGCCAGAGTTGCCTATCTAGTGGTAGTCTATGATCCCGGCCAGCGGGGTAATACCAGCCGGACGGCTTCAGAGATATGGAGTGGGGAGAATGATCTTCGAGATGCGCGAAGTGACTAATTTTACGTCCGCCATTTTTATACTTTCGGTTCATGGGCGTAGAAAACAGTGTATCTGAGGGATAGTTTGTATAAAATGAAAATGAAATGTATAGAGCATATCAATTTCTTAGATAAATCTATAGCTTCAGAATCTACACTCAGAATATCAGTCCAAACTGTCCTTATATCAACTGAATTTTGGAAAATAAAAAGAATCATATTACTTTGGAAAGTAAACAACACGCCACCGAGCAAATAAACAATACCATGCGGTATGATCAGTCGGATAATTTCAATAAAAACTTGCGTATAAAATGATATTTCCTCGATCTTCTTTGTTATGTAGTTTTTACACGTTTTATCAATACAAGACATGTTCTAAGTATCGAAGTATCTATCAGCACAATGTAAAATTCGAGCAATTTCTAACTCATCTGACAAGTATGTCAACCTTGAACAGCTGACTACGAAAGTATAAAAATGGTCGAAATTTGACATAAGAATTTAGCCACCAATTTTGGATGCGCAGTGGTCGAAGCGTATTCTCCCCACTCTATATCTCTGACGGTTTCTCGTGTATTGGCAACCATACAACTTTTATTTTTATTGTGGGTTGCACATAGGTGGCCCTAGAACACATCCATATATGTTTCGAATATCGAATGTTTTTCGTTTTGTGAGTGAAAACAGTGTTTTGTGCTATTACTTATAAGATTTGGGTATTTTTAAAGGTATGTAAATTGATATTTTTATTCAGTTAACTCTGTGTTGTGGGTCTAGTTTATAATATCAATGTTAATCTTCGAATTGTCACTCCTCTCTTCATCCTAACCTCAACCAATAACTTAAGGCAAACAAAACAGAAATAGCGTACATATGGGGTAATACCGGCCAGTATAAGGCGAGGAATTCCGGCCGGCCTGTATTACCCCATGAATAAATGAATTTTATAATGAAATAAAGAGGATTATTCAATTCTTTCACATATGTCACGAAAGTATACAAGAAAAACAACCAAAGCTTCTTGGACTAAGGAACAGTTAGAAGCTGCTCTGAATGCAATTGCAAACGGGTTACCAGAGAGGCAGGCTACAACAAAATTCAACATTCCTAGGTCTACTTTACAAGACAGCCGAAAAAATATGAATATTTCGACACCTTCATTAGGACGCAACCCAATTTTTTCGCCCTAGGCCGAAAACGAACTTGCAGGTCAAGTTAAAAAGTTGGCTAACCTTTACTTTGGTTTGACTATGAAGGAAGTAAAACAGTGTGCTTTAATTTATGCCAAGTCAAATAATATTCAAACTCAAGAAAAAGAAGAGGCTGGCAAGGCTGGGTAGCCGGATTCATATCACGCCATAGTATTGTTCTACGAAAACCTGAAGGAACGAGCATTATTAGAATAGGTAACTGACTTCAATCGGGAGGAGGTTTCGATTCTCTGGAAAAATCTTCGATTTCTTATGAAAAAGTATAAATTTTCGCCACAGAGAATTTTTAACTGTGATGAAACTGGGATTACGACAGTCCAGTGTCCAAGCAAGATTTTTGCAGCAAAAGGCCAAAGAAGGATTGGATTTTTGACCAGCTGGGAAAGGGGAAAAACAACAACTGTAATGTGCGCTTTCAGTTCATCCGGCACATATGTGTCCCCTATTTTTATTTATGCCCGCAAAAAAATGCCGCCACTACCGAAGCGAAAGGGCCTTCCTGGCGCAGTCTATGAATGTTCGGACAATGGTTGGATCACAGAGGAACTCTTCGTCACATGGATGAAACATTTTCAGTCAACTGTAAAGTCATCCCAGGATGATCCTGTGCTTCTGGTCCTGGATAACCACGTTAGCCACTGTACGTTACGGGCTTATAGTTTTGTAAAGAAAATGGTATCATCGTTTTGACTATCCCATCCCACACTTCTCATCGCCTTCAGCCTTTAGATGTGTCTTTTTATTCCTCCCTAAAGTCTGCCTATCATAATGAATGTGACAAATTTTTGACCAGTCATCCAGGAGAGAAAATAACCCCCAATGAAGTAGCTGAGTTATTTAGTAAAGCGTACAGTAGAGTAGCTACACCTGAAAAAGCAATCAAGGGTTTAAGTGTTACTGGATTGTTTCCCTTTAATTCAGACGTCTTTATAGAGGAAGACTTTGCACCAGCAGAAAATTTTCAAAGAAAAAGTGAACACAGGGATTTCGAAAATTCAGAAGAGAGAGTGAATGAGACTACCCTTGAAAAAGTTACTTCATCGGATAATGAAGTCAACAAAACTGTTTCTATTACAGAAATTATCACTGTTCCATCATGTTCCAACATGAACATTTTGAAATTTTTGAATACTAATAACAGTACTTTCGACCCTTGTAGCACGTCACTGACGTATGTCCATTTTTTCTAATTCCGTCTGTTTGCTTGTTCGAACGATAGAAACATAATCTAATTGCGTTTTTTTCCTGACAAAACTGATTTCATCGTAAATTTCGAACTTTTTGAATACTCATAACAGTACTTCCAACCACTGTAGCACGTCACTGACGGATGTCCATTATTTCTAATACCGTCTGTTTGCTTGTTCGAACGATAGAAACATAATCCACTAGCGTTTTTTGCCTGACAAAACAGATTTCATCGTAAATTTCGAACTTTTTTGATACTCATAACAGTACTTTCGACCCCTGTAGCACGTCACTGACGGATGTCCATTTTTTCTATTTCCGTCTGTTTGCTTGTTCGAACGAAACAAACATAATCTAATTGCGTTTTTTTCCTGACAAAACTGATTTCATCGTAAATTTCGAACTTTTTGAATACTCATAACAGTACTTCCGACCACTGTAGCACGTCACTGACGGATGTCCATTTTTTCTATTTCCGTCTGTTTGCTTGTTCGAACGAAACAAACATAATCTAATTGCGTTTTTTTCCTGACAAAACTGATTTCATCGTAAATTTCGAACTTTTTGAATACTCATAACAGTACTTCCGACCCTTGTAGCACGTCACTGACGTATGTCCATTTTTTCTTATTTCGTCTGTTTGCTTGTTTGAACGATAGAAACATAATCCAATTGCGTTTTTTGCCTGACAAAACTGATTTCATCGTGAATTTCGAACTTTTTGAATACTCATAACAGTACTTCCGACCACTGTAGCACGTCACTGACGGATGTCCATTATTTCTAATACCGTCTGTTTGCTTGTTCGAACGATAGAAACATAATCCACTAGCGTTTTTTGCCTGACAAAACTGATTTCATCGTAAATTTCGAACTTTTTTAATACTCATAACAGTACTTTCGACCCCTGTAGCACGTCACTGACGGATGTCCATTTTTTCTTATTTCGTCTGTTTGCTTGTTTGAACGATAGAAACCTAATCCAATTGCGTTGTTTGCCTGACAAAACTGATTTCATCGTGAATTTCGAACTTTTTGAATACTCATAACAGTACTTTCGACCCCTGTAGCACGTCACTGACGCATGTCCATTTTTTCTAATTCCGTCTGTTTGCTTGTTCGAACGATAGAAACATAATCTAATTGCGTTTTTTTCCTGACAAAACTGATTTCATCGTAAATTTCGAACTTTTTGAATACTCATAACAGTACTTCCAACCACTGTAGCACGTCACTGACGGATGTCCATTATTTCTAATACCGTCTGTTTGCTTGTTCGAACGATAGAAACATAATCCAATTGCGTTTCTTGCCTGACAAAACCGATATCATCGAAAATTTTGAACTTTTTGAATACTCATAACAGTACTTCCGACCCCTGTAGCACGTCACTGACGGATGTCCAGTTTTACTAATTCCGTCTGTTTGCTTGTTCATACGATATAAATATAATACAATTGCGATTTTTGTGTGGCAAAACAGATTTCATCGAAAATTTCGAACTTTTTGAATACTCATAACAATACTTCCGACCCCTGTAGCACGTCACTGACGGATGTCCATTTTTACTGATTCCGTCTGTTTGCTTGTTCAAACGATATAATTATAATACAATTGCGATTTTTGTCTGACAAAACAGATTTCATCGAAAATTTTGAACTTTTTGAATACTCATAACTGTACTTCCGACCCCAGTATATCACGTTTCAGCTGAGATAGTTACTAGAAAATTTATTTAGTATTTAGGAAGGCCGCTAGCTCTACGTTCGGTGAGGGGTCGGGGTTAGATTTTAATTTATATATTTTCTTTATTTGGGGCGCCACGTGATTTATAAAAAAAAAAAACTTCCTAAAACTAGATGGACACTCAGAAAAAGTGAAAGAAAATCACGAAAATTGGGTAAATTTTCTATAATCATCCAAATAACAAATGTTAACTCAAATTCGTAAGAGATCTTATAAATACGTAAGATTGAAAATAGAAAGAGTTTTCCTATATAAAATATATCAAATTAAAGGAGCCCTTTATAACGTTATAAATGGTTTACAGCGTTCATAAAATGTAATGGGATGTTCAACAAAATTTACCACATACGTTATTACTTGTTCAATTATATAGATATAACATAATTACACTTATCGAACAAATTGTGTTCGAATTAACAATAATTTTAAGGTATAGATTCGATTCAAACTAATTTAGATGGATGGTAATAATTTTCCGATGCAATTATTATGGAAGGGCAGTGAGCAGCATCAAAACTTCAGTCATTAAAAACAATAAATGTGTAGATCTGACCTGAATGTTTCGAAGGTAGATAATTTCAAACAGGACGACCATCAACTTGGATGTTGCCAAAATCACGAACTCCAGTACAACGCAAACGGAAAGAATAAGGTTTTATTCTAATCCTCAGGAACAGCTCTCGGAACGGTAGTAAAAAGAAAGAAGAAAAAGAAGAAGAAGGCCTTCTGCAAATAAGCAAAACGCAATGTGTGAGACATAAGAAAGCTTCAAATTGTAAATAAAATTGGCACAAATAATAATTGATAACTGAAATGTTTCAACTTACATGATGAAATGCAGGCCTAATGTATGGTTTTCCACTAAGTATGGTTTCGATCCGACAGAATGTCGATAAAATTACAGGCAGGTACGGTAATAAAACACTGTAATTTCCTTTTTCCAAAACTTAGATGATATCAACTTTGAAAACTTGATCCGTTAAAACGAAGATTCAAAAGATAAGGTAGGTACACATATATCTCTTTCAAAGTTGAAAAACCATTTCTGAATGACATACGAAAGAATAATATTCCGATGTCCCACACATATGTTAGCCCATCGCAGGCGCGAAAGAAAAAAAGTTAAATAACCGAACTAAAACCGCTATAATATTTCGCTTCTCGAGTCAGATGAAAAATATCCAGTGGCGTCGCACTGAAACTGAACCGGTACTCCAATTCACGAGTTAGAACCGTGACAATCCCCCTTCCCATCCAAAGGAGGTAAACTTGCAAAGTTTACTGACGATCGCCTGAATTTTCGACACAACTCAAAAGTCGAAGACACGATACAAGAACTCCATGAGTCATCCATAGTCTAAACTAAAAAGAACCAATCTGAAAGAAAAAAAAAAAAAAATCAAATATTGTCCGCTCCATAGAAACAAGGCTTCAAGTCCTGCACATGCCAGATTCCTTTGGCAATTCCCTTCGCATCAACCAGTTCGCAAGTCCAAGCACCAGGTTTTGCTTTAACAATGTACGGACCCACATACTTAGGAGCTAATTTAGAACTGAACATTGCTGTCGCATCTGATTTGACCCTATTACGTAGCAGCACCCTATCACCCACTTGAAAATGAACGGATCGTCGACGCAAATTATATGTATGTCTGTTACGTCGTTGAGCCTTTGCAAGTCTTTCACGAATTCTGTCGAACAGTTCTTCATAACCCATTCTACGCAAAGTAGTATTATCTTTACTAGGAGGTATTGGATGATCGTAGTCTTTTCCGTTTACACAGTATTCACGTCCAAAATTAACATAAAATGGACTGAATCCGGTAACCTCACTCTTAGCAGTACGGATAGCACAACCAAAAGATGCTAGATTATCTGCCCATTTCTTGTGATTATCTTTGAGATAGCAGCGAATCATGGTTTTAATTGTCTGATTCGTGCGCTCTGTAGAAGGTCTGCACAAGGATGATAGTATGGCGTGTAGGATAATTTACAACCATATTTGTCACACATTGAGGTAAATTCTTTGCTGCGCATTTGCGTTCCGTTGTCGCATATCAAGATCTGTGCAGCACCATATAGCAGGAATACATCTTCTTCAACAAACTTAGTCAAAGCTCGAGAACTTGCTGAGCGTAATGCAGATAAGAGTACATACTTGCTAAAGTAATCAGTTATTACTACTAAATATTTATATCCGCTGGAAGAGGTAGGCAAGGGTCCGATAAAGTCCACACTTATAACTTGCCAAGGTCGTTTGGGAATATTTCGAGAACCCATTAGCCCAGCAGGTGCCTTCAATTCTGGTTTACATGCTAAACAAGTAGTGCAGTTCCTCACGTAACGCGTAACATCCGTTTTCATCTTTGGCCAAAAATATTTATTCCGAAGACGCCAATACGTCTTGAAAATTCCGAGGTGACCAGAGGTCACGGTGTCATGGTGATCACGCAGAAGACTTTCGCGATACTCCTTAGGAACAACTATTTTCCAATAATCAGACTCGTTGGACAGATTCGGAATATCCACTGAAACATATTTCAAGAGAGAACCATTCTCATAACGCCATTTAGGAAACTTTTCAGGAAAAAGTTCTAAGTTTTCAATCATCCTGAGGTACCATGGATCTTTAGTTTTCCCAAGATTCATAATTGAGTGATCTGTTCGCGAAATAGCGCTAACTTCCAGAGGTACTGACCTTGAAAGTAAATCCGGGACAATATGATCTTTTCCCTTACGATGTATGATTTCGAAATCATAAGGCATCAACCTAAGACTCCACCTAGCAAGTCTCCCCTGAGGATCTTTCAGTCTATTGAGCCATAACAAGCTATAATGATCAGTAATCACTCGAAAGCGAACACCCTCCAAATAGTGCCTCAATTTTCAACGGACCATATCACAGCTAAACATTCTCTCTCAGTTGTAGAGTAGTTCCTCTCCTGCCGTGTTAGCGATCGAGAAAGATAAGCAATTACCCTTTCATTTTCACCAGAACCCTGCGAAAGAACAGCCCCAATGCCAAAAGCGGAGGCATCTGTTTGTAAGATAAACATCTCTTCAAAGTTTGGGCAGTTTAGAACAGGCGCTGTTGCTAGACATTCCTTCAACTGCTGAAATGAACTCTCACAATCGAGTGTCCACGACCACGAAATCCCTTTTTTGGTAAGGTTAGATAGAGGAGCCATGAGAGTTGCAAAATTCTGGACAAATCTCCGATACCACGATGCAGTTCCGATAAATCGTCTCACATCAGTTACACACTTCGGCCGTGGAATGCTCAGGATAGCCTCAACTTTTTCTGGATCTGGGCGCAAACCGTTGGCATCGACAATATAACCAAGATATTTCAGCTGGGCCATGCAAAACTGACACTTTTCTCGACCTACCACTAAGCCAGCTTCACGTAAACGATCAAATACAAGTTCAAGGGTTCTCAAATGACTGTCGAAGTCTTGTGAAACCACTATTATATCGTCAAGATATACCATAACTGACGGTTGCAAATCAGGACCTAAAACAGTGTCGATAATTCTCTGCCATGTTGCAGGAGAATTTGTCAAGCCAAACGGTAGTCGACGAAATTGATATAAACCGCGGCCCGGTACAGTGAATGCCGTTAACTCTCGTGAACTTTGCGCTACAGGAACTTGGAAAAAAGCAGATTTTATATCTAAAGCAGACAAATATTTAGCGTCACGTAGTCTGTCTAATATGGCGGAAACGTAGGGGATTGGGTAAGCATCCTTCTTAGTTACAGAATTGAGCTTTCGGTAGTCGACGCAGAATCTATACGAACCGTCTTTCTTTTTGACAAGACATACAGGAGAAGACCAGGAACTCTTAGAATGCTCAATTATACCGTCACGCAACATTGATTCAATGTGTTCATCTATAATTTTCTGCTTAATAGGTGAAACCGGGTACCACCTCTGCTTTATTGGTTTCGTGCCAGGCAACATTTCAATATCGTGTTCAGCAACACTAGTAAAACCAAGATTAGAACCCATCTCTTCAAATTTTGTCTCCAGAAGTTTCTGAAGATTAACTCGCTGATCTAAAGTGAGATTAGCCTCAGATTCGATAGAACACATGGGAGATGGTTCGGCAGGCTTATCAGAAAAATGCCAAACATCTTCCGAAAGACGCGGCACTATATCCATCTTACACCAGAAGTCTACTCCTAAAATAAGACCGTGCTTCAAGGAAGGCAGCACAAGAATATCCAACCATTTCATCTTATGTTGCAACATAACAGGAGCCTTAACATAACCTTTACTTAGACATGATGCACCATTGGCAACTGTGCAATTCACCTCATCAGGAACCAGCTTCAAACCCAAACGAGTAAGCACCTGAAAACCCTTTTCTCCAATGACTGTTCTCGTTGCCCCAGAATCTAAAAGAGCGACAAAAGGATAACCAAGTATAGAGATCTTAAGGTATGGCCTTGAATCTCCGGCAGCATGTGAAATAATAAAATCTAAAAGAATCTGATTCCTATCAACCGTTGAATTTCGAGATGTTAAGGTCGTGGTTCGAGATATATCGGAGTGAGCAGCACGACCTTTCAGCTTCTCCGGAATTGGTTTTCCGAACAGTGAGGACAAGTTCGGACAGTGACGTCCATTTTACCACATCGATAACATAATAACTTTCTTGGTTCCGGACATGCACCACGAGAATGACCCATTTTCTGGCAATTCCAACACACAATCTTGGTGTGAGATGGCGACGTTGACACGGGCCTCATAGCAGATGTGCCCTCAGAAACCTCACTCACATTTTGGCCAGAAGGTCCAGGACAAGAAGACAAAAACGCGAAATCGGCATCAACGTATTTGTGAGAATTACGAGATGGTGGCTTATAACTGTCTGCTCTAAACTTTTTAGTCTCAAGCTTCAAGCAAGCTTCTTCAAGTTCCTGAATAGAAGTAACAACCGGTAATTGAGTGGAATAGAAAGGTGACAAATTGCGCGAGAGAATACCCAATTTTATATTTTCATCAACTTCACCGTAACGTCTAAACATAGAATTCATACAAGTAAGATAATCGATGATTGACTCTGAAGGGTCTTGAGTGCGACTCATGATGTCTCTAAGCAAACGAGGACGATAATCGGGAGGTTCAAAATGTTTCAATAATAAAGCCGATAAAGTTTTCCAATCGCGAAATCTACTTCTATTTGAACGATACCACATCAGTGCTTTTCCGGAAAATAAATCAACAGCAGATTCAAACAATCCAAGTTCCGACACATTCCTAGCCACTTTCATCTCCTCTACTCTTTCTAAGAAACTATGTACGGATAGAGTTTTGGGATCTCCAGAAAATTGCAGATTCCATTTCTGTACATTGCTAGACCGACTAGCAGATTGAAGTAATTGATTTCGCGTGCTAGCTCTGATAGGACCAGCCCGAGGTGACACTGAAGAATCGGAAGAATCATAATCATCATCATTTGCCAAAATATTTATCGGATCCGCTTCCCTAGGCAGACTCCTAAGACAGTCAAAAGCTTTCAATAAATCATTTTTCAGTCGCAGGTACTCGATATTCTGAGCCTCATTAAGTTTATCCGAAACAATGTGAGAAAATCTAGTATTCAAATGTGTTAACCTAGTGAATGTCGTTTCGACATTTTGATCAGAATCGAAAATAGCTTCCAAAACAACTGCCAATTTATCAGAAATAATTTCAAGTTCTTTGTCGGTATCTAATTTTACATCAGGATACTCCATAGATCGGTTACCGTCTTCTAACTTCAATAGTGGACGTAAACAACACCGCATGTCTTGAACAGTTTGGTTCTCACAAGCCTTTATGCCCCTAATCAATAACTCGTACTTAAGTTCATCTTTTCTTAATCTATTCAAATTAAAACGCAACGACATGACGAACAACCTACTTCAACGTTTAATAATCGAGAAATTGAAATTCAAAAAGTGTAAACAATAACTAAACCGCGAAACTAGGCTAAGAAAATAACAAAGTTATTCAATAAATAATGTCACTCAACCGTAACGCCCTGTCTATGCAAGAACGAAAATTTCAACTCGCAAATCGAAATTCCAAATATTCACTTCGAAACAAAAGTCAACCTCGTTCAGGAACAGTACGCCACTGGATAATTCAGTCGAATTACAACGCACCGAAATAAATGAGATAAGCGATACGCATAAAAAAAAATTCGACGAACAGTTCAATTCAGCCTATGCAGAGAAACAAAACATATAAAACCGCCACTCGTATTGTTATCTTAAAGAACATAAAAAGTGAAGAGAGAAAAAAAATTATAACGTTCAGTCAATGCAGCTCACAGCCCGATTACCAAATTCAAATTATACATATGATAGCCAATAAATCGATAAATAATCAAAATGAAATCAAATAAACGAAACCAATGAAAATTTGTATGATAATTTCTACGTTACTCGGGCCTCCACGTCTAGGCGCCAATTTAATATCACGTTTCAGCTGAGATAGTTACTAGAAAATTTATTTAGTATTTAGGAAGGCCGCTAGCTCTACGTTCGGTGAGGGGTCGGGGTTAGATTTTAATTTATATATTTTCTTTATTTGGGGCGCCACGTGATTTATAAAAAAAAAAAAAAAACTTCCTAAAACTAGATGGACACTCAGAAAAAGTGAAAGAAAATCACGAAAATTGGGTAAATTTTCTATAATCATCCAAATAACAAATGTTAACTCAAATTCGTAAGAGATCTTATAAATACGTAAGATTGAAAATAGAAAGAGTTTTCCTATATAAAATATATCAAATTAAAGGAGCCCTTTATAACGTTATAAATGGTTTACAGCGTTCATAAAATGTAATGGGATGTTCAACAAAATTTACCACATACGTTATTACTTGTTCAATTATATAGATATAACATAATTACACTTATCGAACAAATTGTGTTCGAATTAACAATAATTTTAAGGTATAGATTCGATTCAAACTAATTTAGATGGATGGTAATAATTTTCCGATGCAATTATTATGGAAGGGCAGTGAGCAGCATCAAAACTTCAGTCATTAAAAACAATAAATGTGTAGATCTGACCTGAATGTTTCGAAGGTAGATAATTTCAAACAGGACGACCATCAACTTGGATGTTGCCAAAATCACGAACTCCAGTACAACGCAAACGGAAAGAATAAGGTTTTATTCCTAATCCTCAGGAACAGCTCTCGGAACGGTAGTAAAAAGAAAGAAGAAAAAGAAGAAGAAGGCCTTCTGCAAATAAGCAAAACGCAATGTGTGAGACATAAGAAAGCTTCAAATTGTAAATAAAATTGGCACAAATAATAATTGATAACTGAAATGTTTCAACTTACATGATGAAATGCAGGCCTAATGTATGGTTTTCCACTAAGTATGGTTTCGATCCGACAGAATGTCGATAAAATTACAGGCAGGTACGGTAATAAAACACTGTAATTTCCTTTTTCCAAAACTTAGATGATATCAACTTTGAAAACTTGATCCGTTAAAACGAAGATTCAAAAGATAAGGTACACATATATCTCTTTCAAAGTTGAAAAACCATTTCTGAATGACATACGAAAGAATAATATTCCGATGTCCCACACATATGTTAGCCCATCGCAGGCGCGAAAGAAAAAAAGTTAAATAACCGAACTAAAACCGCTATAATATTTCGCTTCTCGAGTCAGATGAAAAATATCCAGTGGCGTCGCACTGAAACTGAACCGGTACTCCAATTCACGAGTTAGAACCGTGACAAGTAGCACGTCACTGACGGATGTCCATTTTTACTAATTCCGTCTGTTTGCTTGTTCAAACGATATAAATATAATACAATTGCGAATTTTGTCTGACAAAACAGATTTCATCGAAAATTTCGAACTTTTTGAATACTCATAACAGTACTTCCGACCACTGTAGCACGTCACTGACGGGTGTCCATTATTTCTAATACCGTCTGTTTGCTTGTTCGAACGATAGAAACATAATCCACTAGCGTTTTTTGCCTGACAAAACTGATTTCATCGTAAATTTCGAACTTTTTTAATACTCATAACAGTACTTTCGACCCCTGTAGCACGTCACTGACGGATGTCCATTTTTTCTTATTTCGTCTGTTTGCTTGTTTGAACGATAGAAACCTAATCCAATTGCGTTGTTTGCCTGACAAAACTGATTTCATCGTGAATTTCGAACTTTTTGAATACTCATAACAGTACTTCCGACCACTGTAGCACGTCGCTGACGGATGTCCATTTTTTCTTATTTCGTCTGTTTGCTTGTTTGAACGATAGAAACATAATCCAATTGCGTTTTTTGCCTGACAAAACCGATATCATTGAAAATTTTGAACTTTTTGAATACTCATAACAGTACTTTCGACCCCCGTAGCACGTCACTGACGGATGTCCATTTTTTGTATTTCCCTCTGTTTGCTTGTTCGAACGGAACAAACATAATCTAATTGCGTTTTTTTCCTGACAAAACTGATTTCTTCGTAAATTTCGAACTTTTTGAATACTCATAACAGTACTTCCGACCACTGTAGCACGTCGCTGACGGATGTCCATTTTTTCTTATTTCGTCTGGTTGCTTGTTTGAACGATAGAAACATAATCCAATTGCGTTTTTTGCCTGATAAAACTGATTTCATCGTGAATTTCGAACTTTTGAATACTCATAACAGT